>OX438913.1:30000-37500 GCA_949316265.1 Diarsia mendica | reverse complement strand
GCTTGAAGCCTTTCTCTACTTTCTCTTCCAGGTCAAACAGTTTCGCCTTTATGCTTGCCTCTACATTTTCGAGCCTTTCTAAGAGGTCGTCCGATGGTCTGGGTGGTACAGGCGTGGTGTTGGTTTTTGTAGACGACATTATTTTGGACGCTTTTGTTTCCAATTCCTTCACTCTCTTACTGAGCTCGAACAGGGTTCGCTGGCATTTATCCGACTGCATTTCCAGGTAGATTTTTATATCCTTCCTCATTTGAGGGTAGCTGCTTACTCTGGATGGGATCTCTTCAAGTACCTTCATGACCTCCTGGAGTAAATTATCATTCGAGGATGTGGCATAGGTGTCAATTTGTTTTTTATATACCTCCATATTACTGAGGGACCTTCTCTTCCGTTCTGGTCTTCGGATAAATGTCCTGGCGGCGTCCGGCGCCTGTCCAGGTGGACCTGCAGGGCTGGGGGTAGTGTTGGGAGCAACAGCATCAGAGGTCCCCACTGACGACATTGGTGTTTTTGCTGTTTCCGCTGAGGTTCCTTGAACAGCGCCTTTTTTGCCGTATGTCAGGGATATCCCCTTCGGCGCATCGAGCTTCCCCGAAGGCGACGTGGTCTCCTGAGATCCGCTGGCGCTGGCCCCCTGCCCTCTTCCTGTAACTGGGGTGCGGTGCCCGAACATTTTTTAACCCAAGTTGTGCTGCTTGTGTGTATAGGGCACAGCGAAAAGACGGGGAAAAGTGTGTATAAAATATATATTGACCCTGTAAAGGGGGGTGGGTGTTTGTAAATGGGGGGGAAGAGAAATATTCACTAAAAGTAGTTCCGTTTGAACCCTGTAAATGAGGAGTCAAATCAGATGAAAGTAAAAAAGAAAGCAATTATACATCCACGTGTGCGGTGGTTTGTCTCTATATAGAGTCACGGATTATTCGCTCAATAGAGCGGGTGTCACAAAAACTGTCAAAATCCGTCAACAATTCTTCCCCAAGTCAAAAACCCCTGCCTTAATATCAAATTTTTGGAGGGACTCTATGTAGAGTCGCTCCGTCAGTACCGGCGGATAGCTCTCGCCGAGCCCTCCCGAATGACCCCAAACTCGGTGCAACTACACCCAGGGGTTTCGGAGATATCCCAAGTCAAAGTTTCGGGTTTTTCACAAAAATAAAAAACCCAAAATGTTTCCAGAGGATATCAGTGCTTGGGTTCTCCGAGGTTGACTCGGCGAGACCGATCCGCCGGGACGGTTTTCAGGCTGAAAATTTTTTGTACTCCTGAAAAGCCTGAAAGGTAGTCAGGCACTTAGCCTTTGTCCTGCCGATATGTCCAGCGAAAACCCCGGCCCTCTACGACTCTCCGTTGGGAAGCTATGGCCGTCTAAAGGTTTTCCAAAATGGCCGCGGTGCTGTCAAAGTCGTACTTAGACTGATGATAACTCCCCTCAAGAAAGCCGCAGACACCCCGAGTTTGGGCTCTCCCTACTCGGCCCGGGCTCCGCTGTCTGCTGATACCACTTTCAGGATCCTGAAAATTTCTGACTCCAAACCTCCTGAAAACTTGGGGTACGTAGGGCAGCGGTCTCCTGTCTGTAACGTCGAAATCCGCTACTTCCTACGACCACCGGTTGTGGAGTTACAGGGGTCTGAAGCCAAACAAGATGGCCGCCGAACTGTCAAACGTCGTGTTCAAACGTCCGTAACTCTTGAACCCTACGTCACAGGAGGACGGGGTTTTGGACCTACAGCTCGGCGCCACTCCAGGTGTGGCCTGAAAGTGGTTTCAGCGACAATTTTCTGGAAGGCCTGAAACAGGCTGAAACCTGAAAATTCTTATAGGTAAATACAATCCACTGGCCGGAGTGAAAAAACGAGCTGAAACGGACCAGCGGTTTTCGAGCTATCTTAATCTAAAAATTTAAACCTAAAAACCTATTTTGGTGTTTTTTATCAAAACAGCCAAATTAATGTCTATAGGGCCCGAGTTTGGGCTCATCTAGGTCCTAATATGGTACTTAAACACTATGAAAACATAAAAAATTGATTATTTCCTATTACTATTGAATTATTAACAAAAAACATATAAAATTGAATAACTTTGGGACCGCTTAAGTAAAAATTTTGAAAAAATATGCTAAAAATGTATAAAATAAAGGACTACAGGACACAATAATAAAACATTTGAAAAGTCAAAAACAAAGTGGAAATTTTTTGAAAAAGTGATTTTCCTGAAAAACTAATTATATCTTAAAAACTATTAAACTTAAAAATCTAAGACTTACGGTCTCTACTGAATAGATAAGCGCGCCACAGGCTGCAGTTGAAAATTTTGAAAAAGTGTCTTCAGTCCGAAGTTATGAATGGTCAAAGTTTGTATTTTGTAACAGTCATATATAATTATCTATATGACCTAAAATTCTAAAAATTGTTGCACTCGCCTTGTTTTCTACTGGTCCAGATAAATGCTAAATTTCGTACCGCTAGCTCCACTCCTTCCGTCTTTTCAGGACACGTGGTTTTGTGAAAATCCTGAATATCTCGCCAGGACACGATGTCAGGAAGGTTTTGAAAGGTCCAGATGGTCCGGGGCCACGATGTCCACCCTTTTTCAATAAAAAAGGGGGGGGTCGTCGATCTCGTTGAGGCAGCGTAGGCGATTTAGTAAATCGCACGTTTCATTTAACCTCTAAAATGAGGGTTTTTCACTGATAACTTTTCAGGATCACTGATTTGGCACAATTTTGGGGCGGCACTTTGTGCGGCCCAAATTTCCACAATTAATGACACTTCACTCGCTGTCGTAAGTGAACAAAAACCCATAAAAATGATTTTTTAAGCGTGGAGCTGCTTTAAAACCGATCCGACCGCCACGAGAGCTGGGGGGGTACTCGGTTAGGTTAGGTTAGGTTAGGTTAGGTTAGGTTAGGTTAGGTTAGGTTAGGTTAGGTTAGGTTAGGTTAGGTTAGGTTAGGTTAGGTTAGGTTAGGTTAGGTTAGGTTAGGTTAGGTTAGGTTAGGTTAGGTTAGGTTAGGTTAGGTTAGGTTAGGTTAGGTTAGGTTAGGTTAGGTTAGGTTAGGTTAGGTTAGGTTAGGTTAGGTTAGGTTAGGTTAGGTTAGGTTAGGTTAGGTTAGGTTAGGTTAGGTTAGGTTAGGTTAGGTTAGGTTAGGTTAGGTTAGGTTAGGTTAGGTTAGGTTAGGTTAGGTTAGGTTAGGTTAGGTTAGGTTAGGTTAGGTTAGGTTAGGTTAGGTTAGGTTAGGTTAGGTTAGGTTAGGTTAGGTTAGGTTAGGTTAGGTTAGGTTAGGTTAGGTTAGGTTAGGTTAGGTTAGGTTAGGTTAGGTTAGGTTAGGTTAGGTTAGGTTAGGTTAGGTTAGGTTAGGTTAGGTTAGGTTAGGTTTTTTTTTTTTTTTTTTTTTTTTTTTTTTTTTTTTTTTTTTTTTTTTTTTTTCTACTTTTCCCCGTCCATAAGCACGAAGGGATCTTGATATTCTAAGTTTCTCATTCGTTCCATTTCTCACATTTATGCCTCTCGCACTTTCAAGCTTCATACGTGGTCTTTCTTTTATTCATCTCTTTACATTCTTTGCCGGGTGGGACTCCCGCTATCTATCTACTATTTTTGTTTACTTTTTCTTTATTTAGGGATATTTAAATACACAGCTTCTTTTCTTACATTTTTTGTTTCTTACATAGGTTATTACATACTATTTCTTTATATCTATTTCTTAACTATATTTTTCTACATGCTAAACTTACTTTCTAATTTACGTTCTAATTTACATTCCTAGTATTTCCTTACGTAATAACAAGTTTTACATGTCTATATTTTTGTTCTAATTTTTGTTCAATACAAGGTTTCTCTATTTAAATACACAGCTTCTTTTCTTACATTTTTTGTTTCTTACATAGGTTATTACATACTATTTCTTTATATCTATTTCTTAACTATATTTTTCTACATGCTAAACTTACTTTCTAATTTACGTTCTAATTTACATTCCTAGTATTTCCTTACGTAATAACAAGTTTTACATGTCTATGTTTTTATTCTAATTTTTATTCAATACAAGGTTTCTCTTATTTCTTATCTTAATATAATTATGGTAGTTTTTATTACTATAAGTGGTACATTATAGTTCCTTAATTTGGGACATACATTTTGGAGCTGAATACTCATTCAGTGGCTATATATATGCACTTCTTTGAGGATGTTAACAATTTTGTAGCAATCAGTTATACAGGCAGGTAGTTTTTTACTTGGGGTTGTTTTGGACTGTTAAGGCTTTATTTATCTTTTCAGTATATTTACTTTCCTTTATTGTTGCGGCAATATTATATTATATATACTTAGAATATACATATTTATTGTCGTTTCTTGTTCTATTTGTATTCATATATACATAAAAATATTTGTCAGCACAATTAGGGTTGTGTGGGGAGCGTGTTTGGTGTTGTGCGTGTGTTTGATATATAAGTATATATGTACTATATAATTTGTATATCTCTCCGCTGTGACCACACCTATCCGCCCTCCGTGTTGCGTTAACCCTAGTTAACACTTTATGCGTACGCCGTTGTTGTCCGAGCCAGATAGTCCCATTTCTTGCGGACCGGGCATTCCGTGCTGAAGGCGTTGTGGTCGGTCCTTTGGGACGTCGAGTGCGAACAGTTGCAGCACTGCGGTTCATTACCTGCAATGAATTCCTCGCACTTCTCTCGAAGATGCGGTCCTCCGCAGTGACTGCACCTGTCCACACTCTCGGTACAAAATTTCCGGCCATGTCCGAATGCCAAGCACTTCGTGCATTGGATGAGCGGCGACTGGTCCTCCACCTTTACCCTTTGCAGGTCAAGGTAGAGAGCCCCTGCCTCCGTCATCCTCTGCCATACTTTTGGTCTGACTTGGACAACAACGTGCGCTGTTCTGGGGTTCCTGGTTCTTTTCTTGTACTTGATTTTTATTTCCGTTTCTTCCTCTTCTAGGCCGCTAAAAATGTTTTTATTCTGGGCGTGGAGTGCCTTCACCATCTCCTCATCGTCACCGTCCAAAAAGACGTCCTTTAGGACGACGAGTGGGTTTTTATTCTTTATAGGCGCTGCTGTTAGCCCCTCACCACGGCTCTCGATCATTTCTTTGACCTTTTTTAGCTCCGCCTCCGATTCGCATCCCAAGATAACTGTCCGATTCTTTGCCTTCCGGACTTTATTAATCTTTAGGCCAGTTCCCCTGGCATCGACCGCCTTCTTCACCCTAGCGAGCACCTCGTCAGCAGTCTCCTGACTGCCTTCCATGGTTACCGCCATCGAGTGAAGAGCTGGTCGCCGCCCGGGTATGGCTGCCGTGACGTTGGCGTATGAGAGCGGTTCGGTTCTTGGCTCGCTTGCTACTTCTGCTATCCTCTGCTTGATTATGTCAGTTCTAGCGACGACTTCACTGGCAACGTTAACAATTTTCTCCTCGATGGTAACCGCAGCTCGAGCAACGGCCGTCACCTCTTCCATCGTAGTGTCTATGCTGTATTTCATCACGTCCACCTTATCGCCGACATCTTCTACCCTTTCGACGATTTTGTCGATCATGTCTGCTCCATTTTCATTTTGTTCCTCGAGTATATGCTTGAAGCCTTTCTCTACTTTCTCTTCCAGGTCAAACAGTTTCGCCTTTATGCTTGCCTCTACATTTTCGAGCCTTTCTAAGAGGTCGTCCGATGGTCTGGGTGGTACAGGCGTGGTGTTGGTTTTGGTAGACGACATTATTTTGGACGCTTTTGTTTCCAATTCCTTCACTCTCTTACTGAGCTCGAACAGGGTTCGCTGGCATTTATCCGACTGCATTTCCAGGTAGATTTTTATATCCTTCCTCATTTGAGGGTAGCTGCTTACTCTGGATGGGATCTCTTCAAGTACCTTCATGACCTCCTGGAGTAAATTATCATTCGAGGATGTGGCATAGGTGTCAATTTGTTTTTTATATACCTCCATATTACTGAGGGACCTTCTCTTCCGTTCTGGTCTTCGGATAAATGTCCTGGCGGCGTCCGGCGCCTGTCCAGGTGGACCTGCAGGGCTGGGGGTAGTGTTGGGAGCAACAGCATCAGAGGTCCCCACTGACGACATTGGTGTTTTTGCTGTTTCCGCTGAGGTTCCTTGAACAGCGCCTTTTTTGCCGTATGTCAGGGATATCCCCTTCGGCGCATCGAGCTTCCCCGAAGGCGACGTGGTCTCCTGAGATCCGCTGGCGCTGGCCCCCTGCCCTCTTCCTGTAACTGGGGTGCGGTGCCCGAACATTTTTTAACCCAAGTTGTGCTGCTTGTGTGTATAGGGCACAGCGAAAAGACGGGGAAAAGTGTGTATAAAATATATATTGACCCTGTAAAGGGGGGTGGGTGTTTGTAAATGGGGGGGAAGAGAAATATTCACTAAAAGTAGTTCCGTTTGAACCCTGTAAATGAGGAGTCAAATCAGATGAAAGTAAAAAAGAAAGCAATTATACATCCACGTGTGCGGTGGTTTGTCTCTATATAGAGTCACGGATTATTCGCTCAATAGAGCGGGTGTCACAAAAACTGTCAAAATCCGTCAACAATTCTTCCCCAAGTCAAAAACCCCTGCCTTAATATCAAATTTTTGGAGGGACTCTATGTAGAGTCGCTCCGTCAGTACCGGCGGATAGCTCTCGCCGAGCCCTCCCGAATGACCCCAAACTCGGTGCAACTACACCCAGGGGTTTCGGAGATATCCCAAGTCAAAGTTTCGGGTTTTTCACAAAAATAAAAAACCCAAAATGTTTCCAGAGGATATCTCCGGATCCCGTGGTCCAAAAACACCAGTGCTTGGGTTCTCCGAGGTTGACTCGGCGAGACCGATCCGCCGGGGCGGTTTTCAGGCTGAAAATTTTTTGTACTCCTGAAAAGCCTGAAAGGTAGTCAGGCACTTAGCCTTTGTCCTGCCGATATGTCCAGCGAAAACCCCGGCCCTCTACGACTCTCCGTTGGGAAGCTATGGCCGTCTAAAGGTTTTCCAAAATGGCCGCGGTGCTGTCAAAGTCGTACTTAGACTGATGATAACTCCCCTCAAGAAAGCCGCAGACACCCCGAGTTTGGGCTCTCCCTACTCGGCCCGGGCTCCGCTGTCTGCTGATACCACTTTCAGGATCCTGAAAATTTCTGACTCCAAACCTCCTGAAAACTTGGGGTACGTAGGGCAGCGGTCTCCTGTCTGTAACGTCGAAATCCGCTACTTCCTACGACCACCGGTTGTGGAGTTACAGGGGTCTGAAGCCAAACAAGATGGCCGCCGAACTGTCAAACGTCGTGTTCAAACGTCCGTAACTCTTGAACCCTACGTCACAGGAGGACGGGGTTTTGGACCTACAGCTCGGCGCCACTCCAGGTGTGGCCTGAAAGTGGTTTCAGCGACAATTTTCTGGAAGGCCTGAAACAGGCTGAAACCTGAAAATTCTTATAGGTAAATACAATCCACTGGCCGGAGTGAAAAAACGAGCTGAAACGGACCA
>OX438913.1:15000-25000 GCA_949316265.1 Diarsia mendica | reverse complement strand
ACCACGTGCGCTGTTTTGGGGTTCCTAGTCCTCTTTTTGTACTTAATGACCATTTCTTTCTCTTCTTGGTCAACGTCCCTGAAGATGTTCTCGTTCTGGGAGTAGAGCGCCTTCACCATTTCGTCATCTTCATTGTCTAAAAAGACGTCTTTTAGGACAACGAGCGGGTTTTTATTTTTCATAGGCGCTACTATTAGGCCTCCACCTCGGCTTTCAATCCTTTCCTTCACTTTCTTAAACTCCGCCTCTGTGTCACACCCCAGTATGACCGTCTGGTTTGTCGCCTTCCGCACTTTGCTGATCTTAAGGCCAGTTCCCCTGGCATCGACCGCCTCCCTCACCATGGCGAGCACCCCGTCAGCATGTTCCGAGCCTTCAGAGGTGACCGCCATCGAATAAAGTGCCGGTCGATGCCCGGGTTTGGCTGCCGTGACGGTGGCGTATGTCTGCGAGTCCGGTCTTGGCTCGCATGCCGCTTCTCTTATGGCCGCCTGTATTTTCTCCGAGCTGGTGGCGACATCACCGGCAACGCCACCGATTTTGTCCTCGAGAACAACCGCCGCACGACCCACGACGTTCACCCCGTCTATCGTGCGGCTGATGCTCTCTTGGACTACATCGATCTTGGCGCTGACCAAGTCAATGTTGTCGATGATGTCGGCACGGTCATCGTCACAGTGCTCAGCCATGCCCACGAAGCCTTTCGCGATTTTCTCCTCTAAGTCCTTTAGCCTTGCGTCGATGTTTAACTCCACTTTCTCCAGCCTTTCTAGGACTCCCTCCGATAGTCTGGGGGAAGTTGGCGTGGTGATGGCCTTTGTGGGCGGGACAGTTTTGGGCGCAGTTTCCAGGACCTTCACCCGTTTACTGAGCTCAAAGAGGATCCGTAGGCTTTTGTCTGACTGCGTCTCCAGGAAGATCCTTATGTCTCTCCTCATCTGAGGGTAATCCTTGACTCTGCTTGGAATGTCTTCGAAGGTCTTCATGACCTCCTGGAGAAGTCTGTCATTTGACATTGCAGCGTAGGTGTCCGGCTGCTTTTTAAAAGCCTCCATGTTGTCGATGGACCTTCTTTTTCGCTCCGGTCTCCGGATGAAAGTCCTGGCGGCGTCCAGCGCTTGTCCAGGCGGGCTCGCGGGGTTGGGAGTGGAGGTGGAAGCGGCGGCACCAGAGGTCCCTGCCGACGACGACAGCGGCGTTTCGACTGATTCCGCCACTGTTCCCCGAGCAGCATCCTTCTTGCCGAACGTCAGGGATATCCCTTTCGGCGCTTCGCGCGTTCCAGAGGGTCCCGCATTTCCCGGATGGGACGGTGACGTGGACTCCTGTGTTCCGCTGGCGCTGGCTGCTGGTACCTTCACAACGGGGGTGCGATGTCCGAACACCATTTTGTTAGGTGCGAGTACTTAAATGAGTTCCTACGTGTGATGTGAGTTGTGTGTATAGGGCACAGTCACAGCAAGAGAAACGGGGAGAATTGTCAATATAACAATGTAAAATAAAATTTTAAAAATAAAATAAAATATAAAAATATAATAATTATTGTCCTACTGCTAAATTTGTACTGTGGCTTATAGTCAGATTTTAAATCCTGTAAAGGGGGAGTCAAAAACCAACAGCACAAATCCGCGGTCCAAAATATTCTATCTAACTTCACCTCTGAGATATCTCTATTCTAAGATTTAAGGGATGGGGGAGGGTTAAATCGGGTAGGGGAGGGTACCTCTTGTGCGACTTTAGCCGTGGTGTCTTCGACACCACAAAGGCTGAATTTGAGGTCAAAAGCGTTCTGACTCCTCTCGTTCCCGAGTTATGGCCCTTTAAGGATTAGGGGTGAAGTAAATAAATAAATAAATATAGAGAAAAGGGGTGGGATGGATACCTCTGTAGCGGTTTTCACCTCGTGGTGTCTTCGACACCACTCAAGGCTGAATCCGTGGTCGAAAAACGCCTATCTCTTCTAGTTCCAGAGATATCTGCTTTTAAGGATTCCTGCCGTACAAGGATAGAAAAGGATACCGCGCCGGCAGATCTTCCAGTTGACCTAGCTGGGTCTACTCGGCTCCGATTTTGGCGTGAGTGGGCTCGTTTATTTGGTCTTGTTGAGCTCTTTCTGGTACGTCAGGTTTCAGGATAAGGGATGGGGAGGGGGAGGGGGGGGGGGTGGGGGGTAACTTGAAAGAGATATCCCAGAAGCGTGAGGTGTATGGCTGAGGGCCACTTGGTCTATAAGACTATTAAAAACTAACAATATTTAAATAAAAATTTTTCGAAGTCCCTGGGGTGACTTAGCCCTAGAGGGTTGAAATTTTTGACCAAAGGTGCGGGTGGTCTCTTATGGTTGGGTATCCAACCAGAGGGAGAGGTCAGAGGGGGGGGGGCTTCGAAAAATGTGTTAATTTTTGTCTAGGACGCACCGTTTCAGAGTCACAGGCCTTTTTCAGTTTTGGTGCGGTTGGTAAAAAAATTTTTGATTACTGAAAGTTATTTTGTTTAGTAATTATAATCCTTAAAATTATTTTGAGAGTGGGCTCTCCTAGGGGAAGGTACAACGAGCGTCTGTTAGTTTTTAAAAGTGGAGCGTCCGCTATAGGGTGTGAGCTGCTGCCTTCTGAAAAAAAATTTTTATTTGATAAAAACTGCAAATGCCCGATTTTTGTTCGCGCGACCTGACTTACTTCGGGCTCTGTATCTCTGAAACGGGTTGCCCCCGAGTCTGGTTCTTAATCCTAATCTTAATCACTAAACTAATCTACTTATCTTAACTAAGGGTCTAAGTGTTACTGCTGAACTTCTATGCTCCAGCGACGTCCGAAGTCTTCCCGGGGGTGCCTGCTCCAGGGCGCAGTGTTGACCGGAATGCAACCTGTGCAGGGCTGTAGGGTGGATGTTTCTTCAACTGCTGGCACAGGTGTGGTTCCGGTGGCTGCTGCGGTTTAGGAGATATTCCCCTGGGGATGTGAAAATTTTACCCTGGCGAGCTGGGCAGAGGTTCGGAATTTATTTCTTCACACGTTCCAGCTTCTGGCAATCTCCTTGTACTCTTCGAATTCTGGAAGCTGGTGTATTACTGCTTCGAGTCTAGTCAGATTTCTAATTTTATTTTATCCTGCTTGTATTTGACAGGTGGTCAAAGTTTCAGGGATGAAACCACTTTCTGCAAAAAAGGGTTTTCTGACTGATCAAGGTGGTGAAAAATTTGTTTTTGGCCAGATTTGTCTCAATCGTGGTCCGAGCAGCCTTGTCGAATATTTCTGGATTTTTTATATTTATATTTAACTTTGTTTACAATTATAGGGAAATTTTTGAAAATGTGTAACTTTTTATTTAATAGTCCGAAAATTATAAAATTTTGCACTTTTGTTCCTTAATATATGCACTATTTTTTAAGTTCCAAAAAATATTAGGTTATCGATTTAAATTTTGAGATAAATAGGGTTGAATATTAATGACTTTTTTACTTTTATTAGAAACCTTGTATCTTCCAGGTGGATGGTCCAAATTCGATGGTCAAGGTGTCGGATCAATGGGTATGGCTTCCTGCGCCTATCCCTGTCTCCAGTTTTCCCCTCCGACTGCTGGATCTCGACCTCGTGTCCACGTGGATTTTCCTGATGGTCCTGTATCTCGGCGAATTTTCACGGGAAAAATCCCAAACTCAGCCAGGATGTGGAGCTTGTCCAGGTGTTTCGAAGGGCAATCCAAGAACACAGGGTCACCGATCGAAATCGAGCAGCGTTTCACTTTTTCACTTTTTGTTTACACTTTTGGGGTTAAAATTTCGGTTTTTCGGTTATAACTCCGCGAGTTTTTCACCGATTTCCAAAATTTTTTCACTAACACTTGTAACTCGTTAGCGCACAACTTTTAGCAAAAATACGGGAGTTTTTGCTCACTTTGACTATTTTTACTGATTTTTCGAGCGCGGAGCGGCTTAAAAGTGATCCGATCGCGGCGGGGGGCGCCGTGAGACTGGGTTAGGTTAGGTTAGGTTAGGTTAGGTTAGGTTAGGTTAGGTTAGGTTAGGTTAGGTTAGGTTAGGTTAGGTTAGGTTAGGTTAGGTTAGGTTAGGTTAGGTTAGGTTAGGTTAGGTTAGGTTAGGTTAGGTTAGGTTAGGTTAGGTTAGGTTAGGTTAGGTTAGGTTAGGTTAGGTTAGGTTAGGTTAGGTTAGGTTGGGGGACCACCCCACAGTGCTTGCGTCCACGTCGCGTCCCCTGGAAACGACCCAGTTCTGACCACCGTAACGGAGTGGCAGACTGGGTTGGCCAAAGTGCACTGTGCTTTCGTAGTATTTATATTTGCCTTGTTGACTACGAACCTGCGGAAATGTCTAACTCTTTGCGGGATGCCTGCGGGCGATTTTTAAAACAAAAAAGGCCCTTCTCAGGGCCAACCCAAAGGCCCTTCTCAGGGCCAACCCAAAGGCCCTTCTCAGGGCCAACCCAAAGGCCCTTCTCAGGGCCAACCCAAAGGCCCTTCTCAGGGCCAACCCAAAGGCCCTTCTCAGGGCCCACCCAAAGGCCCTTCTCAGGGCCAATCTGAGGGCGCATCGGCGTCGGAGGCTAGCCGCGCGGTGTCTGCGGCTAGCATCTATAGCTTAGCGGGCGAGTTGTTGGACTCCGACGACGAGTCCATTATTTGCGAGTCGGACGCAAGTTCGGGGATTGGTCGCCGGGAGCCGGAGAAGCGGGCCCGTCACAGTAATGGGTCCGGGGGTTCCTCGGACTCGAGGCGGCCATCCTACGCGAAGGCCAGGAAGCCGGTGTCGGACACCCACGACGTGGGTCTGGCAGAGGCCCAACACCAGTTGGACCTGTCTCGGCGGGCGCAGCTCCAGCAAGACCTGGAGGAGCGGGTTGCGGCCAAGGAGCAACGGACGCGCGCCGCCCGCGCCAAGTCCGGATACGGCGCGTCCCGCGTTCTCTATGCGGACCACTCACTGGTGGAGCTGGAGCGGATGGCTGAGGAGGACGAAGAGGAGATAGTGGAAGTCGCCTCTAAGTCCTCTAATTTAAAAGGGACTTTTCAAAAGTCCCTTAAATGCAGGGCCGCGAGCATGCGCGGCATCGTCGGGGAGCTGGTGCAGCGGAAGGCGACCGACGAAACGCGGCAACTGCAGGCGAAAGTTGATCGCCTGCAGTCAGAGGTCAGCCAGCTGCACCAGAAGCTGGCTGATGCCACGGCCCGGCCAAACCAAGCCGAGCCGAGACCAGCGGCTGAGGTCCCCCCCTCCAACCTTGAGGATATAATCCGCAAGGTCATCATGGAGGAGAGGGCCTTCACGAGAGCCTGTCTTGCGGGCATAGAGGACAGGCTCTTGCCTGAAAAGCGCCTCCGACCGCCGCTCGCGGCGGACAATAGGCCACGCGAGCTGGAGCCGGAACCTGCGCCTTTGGGAGGCCCGGCATCGGGTGCGCAGCCCCAGGCCTCAAAGCCCTCCAAGGGCAAAGGGAAGGGCAAGGGCAAGAGGACCGAGGGGGCCTCTCAAACGCCCTCCACGAGCGCGGAGGCAGCGTCTGACGCCCCAGCCGACCCCCGGAACTCGCAGGGGGAAGACGCCCTTCTTCCCTCCACCACCCCGTCCAACCAGCCCTGGACAAAAGTGGTCAAGGGGGGAAAGGGGAAAAAGCCCAAGCCCGCTGCGACTGCTCCAGCAGGCAAAAAGGCTCCAGCCGGCGGGAGGAAACTGGTTCCTCCCAAAACCGCGGCCGTCGTGGTGACCATCACCCCGGAGGCCGTGGAACGGGGGGAGACTTACGAGTCCGTTTTGGTGCGGGCGCGTCCCAATGCCGATCCAACCAAACTAGGGATCGGCACTGTGACTTGCCGCCGGACCCAGGCCGGGGCTCGAATTTTCGAGTTCCCGGGGGCAGAGGCGAGTGCCCATGCGGACCTCTTTGCAGCGAAGCTCCTGGAGGTCATCGCGGATTCGGCCAAGGTGGCCCGGCCGGTCAAGTCGGCGGCCATAGAGGTGACGGACCTCGATGACTCCGTCACCAAGGAGGAGGTGTTGGCGGCGGTCGCAGCGATAGGGGGCTGTGGCGTCGCGGCGGTCCAAGGCCGGGACATAAGGCCCGGCCGCGGTGGCATGGGCACCATTCGCCTCGAGTGCCCAATCGCCGCTGCCAAAGCCGTCCTTGCCAAGGGACGGCTCACGGTAGGGTTCAGCTCGGGTGCAGTCCGGGCACTCGAGAACCAGCCTCTGCGGTGTTTCCGGTGCCTCGGCATCGGACACACCCGGCCCCTGTGTCCGTCCACAGTAGATAGGACGGACACATGCTACCGCTGCGGTAAGGAGGGCCACAAAGCCGCCTCCTGCGAGGTCACCAAGCCGCACTGCGCGGTGTGTGCCGCCAGTGGCTGTCCGGCAGACCACGTCATGAAGGGGAGGAACTGCAATCCTCCCCCTAAGCGGGGCAAAGCGCCGACATGGTCTAGCACCGTCGTTCCTGCGGCGGCTGCAGAGGGAGATGCGATGTCCGACTGATGGATAGAGTCGAACATCGCATCGTCTTACTCGGTCCCAGGCCGTTGGCTGGGCGACCGAAACGGCTTGGTGCCGTTGGTGACGCGGTCTTCCACAGACTCCCCTCTCCTCTCGCTCTTAGAGAGGGGACCGGGATACGTGGCCGCCGCGTGGGAGACATGGCCCTGGTTGGTGTCAATCCGCAGTCGAAGAAGGGGTTGGAGAAGGCACCGTCCTCTCCCTCCTCTTGGTGGCGATGGGCGGGTGGCAGGCGCGGGGGCGCCTGCGCCCGCATTGCACCCATCACCACTTTCGTCGTTCATTCCCGGGCCCGTCCACCTCCCCACGGGGAAGGCGTGAGGGGTCCGCCCTGAAGGGTAATCGTCGGCGGGGGGCTGGTAGTTGAGGCTGTGCCAGTTTCCCGGTCCCTCGCCACTCAGACGAAGCGGGAGTGCCGCTGGGTCGTTTTAGTGGGTATACCGGGTCAGACCGGGGAGTCCCACATAGCCCCCCATCCCCCGATGGGAGGGTATGCGTAATGCATTTTTTCCCAGCGCAAAAAAAAAAAAAAAAAAAAAAAAAAAAAAAAAAAAAAAAAAAAAAAAAAGGTTAGGTTAGGTTAGGTTAGGTTAGGTTAGGTTAGGTTAGGTTAGGTTAGGTTAGGTTAGGTTAGGTTAGGTTAGGTTAGGTTAGGTTAGGTTAGGTTAGGTTAGGTTAGGTTAGGTTAGGTTAGGTTAGGTTAGGTTAGGTTAGGTTAGGTTAGGTTAGGTTAGGTTAGGTTAGGTTAGGTTAGGTTAGGTTAGGTTAGGTTAGGTTAGGTTAGGTTAGGTTAGGTTAGGTTAGGTTAGGTTAGGTTAGGTTAGGTTAGGTTAGGTTAGGTTAGGTTAGGTTAGGTTAGGTTAGGTTAGGTTAGGTTAGGTTAGGTTAGGTTAGGTTAGGTTAGGTTAGGTTAGGTTAGGTTAGGTTAGGTTAGGTTAGGTTAGGTTAGGTTAGGTTAGGTTAGGTTAGGTTAGGTTAGGTTAGGTTAGGTTAGGTTAGGTTAGGTTAGGTTAGGTTAGGTTAGGTTAGGTTAGGTTAGGTTAGGTTAGGTTAGGTTAGGTTAGGTTAGGTTAGGTTAGGTTAGGTTAGGTTAGGTTAGGTTAGGTTAGGTTAGGTTAGGTTAGGTTAGGTTAGGTTAGGTTAGGTTAGGTTAGGTTAGGTTAGGTTAGGTTAGGTTAGGTTAGGTTAGGTTAGGTTAGGTTAGGTTAGGTTAGGTTAGGTTAGGTTAGGTTAGGTTAGGTTAGGTTAGGTTAGGTTAGGTTAGGTTAGGTTAGGTTAGGTTAGGTTAGGTTAGGTTAGGTTAGGTTAGGTTAGGTTAGGTTAGGTTAGGTTAGGTTAGGTTAGGTTAGGTTAGGTTAGGTTAGGTTAGGTTAGGTTAGGTTAGGTTAGGTTAGGTTAGGTTAGGTTAGGTTAGGTTAGGTTAGGTTAGGTTAGGTTAGGTTAGGTTAGGTTAGGTTAGGTTAGGTTAGGTTAGGTTAGGTTAGGTTAGGTTAGGTTAGGTTAGGTTAGGTTAGGTTAGGTTAGGTTAGGTTAGGTTAGGTTAGGTTAGGTTAGGTTAGGTTAGGTTAGGTTAGGTTAGGTTAGGTTAGGTTAGGTTAGGTTAGGTTAGGTTAGGTTAGGTTAGGTTAGGTTAGGTTAGGTTAGGTTAGGTTAGGTTAGGTTAGGTTAGGTTAGGTTAGGTTAGGTTAGGTTAGGTTAGGTTAGGTTAGGTTAGGTTAGGTTAGGTTAGGTTAGGTTAGGTTAGGTTAGGTTAGGTTAGGTTAGGTTAGGTTAGGTTAGGTTAGGTTAGGTTAGGTTAGGTTAGGTTAGGTTAGGTTAGGTTAGGTTAGGTTAGGTTAGGTTAGGTTAGGTTAGGTTAGGTTAGGTTAGGTTAGGTTAGGTTAGGTTAGGTTAGGTTAGGTTAGGTTAGGTTAGGTTAGGTTAGGTTAGGTTAGGTTAGGTTAGGTTAGGTTAGGTTAGGTTAGGTTAGGTTAGGTTAGGTTAGGTTAGGTTAGGTTAGGTTAGGTTAGGTTAGGTTAGGTTAGGTTAGGTTAGGTTAGGTTAGGTTAGGTTAGGTTAGGTTAGGTTAGGTTAGGTTAGGTTAGGTTAGGTTAGGTTAGGTTAGGTTAGGTTAGGTTAGGTTAGGTTAGGTTAGGTTAGGTTAGGTTAGGTTAGGTTAGGTTAGGTTAGGTTAGGTTAGGTTAGGTTAGGTTAGGTTAGGTTAGGTTAGGTTAGGTTAGGTTAGGTTAGGTTAGGTTAGGTTAGGTTAGGTTAGGTTAGGTTAGGTTAGGTTAGGTTAGGTTAGGTTAGGTTAGGTTAGGTTAGGTTAGGTTAGGTTAGGTTAGGTTAGGTTAGGTTAGGTTAGGTTAGGTTAGGTTAGGTTAGGTTAGGTTAGGTTAGGTTAGGTTAGGTTAGGTTAGGTTAGGTTAGGTTAGGTTAGGTTAGGTTAGGTTAGGTTAGGTTAGGTTAGGTTAGGTTAGGTTAGGTTAGGTTAGGTTAGGTTAGGTTAGGTTAGGTTAGGTTAGGTTAGGTTAGGTTAGGTTAGGTTAGGTTAGGTTAGGTTAGGTTAGGTTAGGTTAGGTTAGGTTAGGTTAGGTTAGGTTAGGTTAGGTTAGGTTAGGTTAGGTTAGGTTAGGTTAGGTTAGGTTAGGTTAGGTTAGGTTAGGTTAGGTTAGGTTAGGTTAGGTTAGGTTAGGTTAGGTTAGGTTAGGTTAGGTTAGGTTAGGTTAGGTTAGGTTAGGTTAGGTTAGGTTAGGTTAGGTTAGGTTAGGTTAGGTTAGGTTAGGTTAGGTTAGGTTAGGTTAGGTTAGGTTAGGTTAGGTTAGGTTAGGTTAGGTTAGGTTAGGTTAGGTTAGGTTAGGTTAGGTTAGGTTAGGTTAGGTTAGGTTAGGTTAGGTTAGGTTAGGTTAGGTTAGGTTAGGTTAGGTTAGGTTAGGTTAGGTTAGGTTAGGTTAGGTTAGGTTAGGTTAGGTTAGGTTAGGTTAGGTTAGGTTAGGTTAGGTTAGGTTAGGTTAGGTTAGGTTAGGTTAGGTTAGGTTAGGTTAGGTTAGGTTAGGTTAGGTTAGGTTAGGTTAGGTTAGGTTAGGTTAGGTTAGGTTAGGTTAGGTTAGGTTAGGTTAGGTTAGGTTAGGTTAGGTTAGGTTAGGTTAGGTTAGGTTAGGTTAGGTTAGGTTAGGTTAGGTTAGGTTAGGTTAGGTTAGGTTAGGTTAGGTTAGGTTAGGTTAGGTTAGGTTAGGTTAGGTTAGGTTAGGTTAGGTTAGGTTAGGTTAGGTTAGGTTAGGTTAGGTTAGGTTAGGTTAGGTTAGGTTAGGTTAGGTTAGGTTAGGTTAGGTTAGGTTAGGTTAGGTTAGGTTAGGTTAGGTTAGGTTAGGTTAGGTTAGGTTAGGTTAGGTTAGGTTAGGTTAGGTTAGGTTAGGTTAGGTTAGGTTAGGTTAGGTTAGGTTAGGTTAGGTTAGGTTAGGTTAGGTTAGGTTAGGTTAGGTTAGGTTAGGTTAGGTTAGGTTAGGTTAGGTTAGG
>OX438913.1:0-12500 GCA_949316265.1 Diarsia mendica | reverse complement strand
ACTATCTTTCTTTTATTTATTCTTCGGGGATAAGTCAACAACACATATTTTTATTCATTTTTTACAACAGTACATATTTTTGCTTATTCATCTATCTTACAGTTATTTTTCTATTTCTATTCTTATTTTCTATTCTTATTGCTATTTACATAATTGTTTCTCAGGACTATAATTCAGTATACTATTCTCTATTTCTTAGTACTAAAATTGCCCATTACATGTATAGGATAGGGGGTCTGTTATCATTTGTATTTTGTAATTTTTCCCTCTTACACTTTAATGCTTATCTATATAGGTAATTGTATTTATTACTATTTTGCCTTAGAACTATTACATATCTCTTATTTCTATGCTAGTCTCTAATATACTATACTATATTATGACAGCATATTTTCTTAAACGGTTTTATTTCTATCTATAACTATTTTAGCAATTAATTTACCATAATCCAAAAATGTATTTGCATCTTTACTCTTCATTATATTTTTTGCGTTTTCCGGAGTTATTTTTATGCTCAGTATGTTTTCGGCGTCGAAGCGCCGTCCGGCAAATTGTGGGCAATCGAACAGTATGTGCGGGACCGACTCACATGCATCCGGGTCGCAGACGCACGATGGACTCTCCTTGCACTTGAATCGGTGTAAGTACTCGGAGAATCCACCGTGCCCCGTCAGTATTTGGGTGTTAAGGCTGCTCGTACCTATCTTACGGATGACTTTATACGCTGTCCGCACATCTGGTAAAAACAACTTTGTGACGGATGCGGTATTGCCGTTGACGTATCTGCGATCCCATTCCTCAAGCGTCGCCATACGTATGCTTCGCTTGACGAATGAGACCGGACATAGGTCGTAGTCAGGTTTTCTTTTGGAGTTTTCAGCAGCCTCTTTTGCTAACTGGTCGGCTCTTTCATTTCCTGGCAGCCCCACGTGAGCTTTAACCCAAAACAAGTTTACTATCTTGTTTTGGAGGGATGCAGTTCTTATATTATCCCTAGCTTCGACAGCCAGAGGGTGGAGCGAACTGGGATTTTTGATAGACTGAAGAGCCGCCATTGAGTCGCTGAAAACCCCGTAAGTAGACGCCTTCTGCTTGGTAATTTCGCAAGTTGCCCTTTTCAATGCGAGAAGTTCAGCCTGGTAGACTGTGCAGTACTTCGGCAGTGCAAGTTTGAGAGCTCTGGTCTCGGCGTCGCCATTCCATATGGACAGTGCAGCGCCGACCCCTCCTCCAATCTTGCTTCCGTCCGTAAAAATGCGGACGTCGAAGTCGCTGTTGTTGTCCAGTTCTTCTTGGTTGGCCAGGTTCTTAAACTCCAGGGTGGAACGTACTGCCGGATGAGGAGCCTCCATCGCAGAGGCCATTCGCTCGACCTCCCTGTCCCCCAGTGCGGTCTGGGGCACTCCCCTCTTGGCTTCGTATAACGATGCCGCCTCGCGGACTCGGAGGTCGAGGGGGAGCAACCCAGACAGCACCAAAGCTGAGTTCAGGGAGACCGTGCGATATGCCTTACATATCTTCTGGGCGATCCCACGTTGGACGGTCGCAAGTTGTTTTTGTATGCCCAACTTTTTAGCCGCCGGCGCCCATACACTTGCGGCGTAAAGTATTATGGGCTCTATGGTCGCCACGTACATCAACCGCAACACTTCTGGGTGCAACCCCCAACTGACCCTAGCGGCTCTGCACAATTGCTTGTAGATCGCAATTGCTTTTCTACAAACAAGTGAGACGTGTGTATTAAAGGTTAGTTTCTCATCGATGGTTACACCCAGAAGCTTTATTTCTTTGGACATGCCAATGTCGATCCCCCCCATGCTCAGGCGTGGTGTGTCGTATTTCAGCTTTCTGGTAATGACCATGGCTGTTGTTTTATGTGGTGCAAATTTAAGCTTATTCTCGACCCCCCACGCCAGAACATGGCCGAGAGCGGCATTGGCACAGGCCTCCACCTCTTGTGCGGTCTCCCCGTCAAATACCAGGACGACGTCATCGGCAAACGCCTGGACATACATTCCTCGGTTTTGCATTGCCTTTAGGAGGGGGTCAAGTACGAGGTTCCACAGTATTGGGCCCCCAATCGAGCCCTGGACACAGCCCTTGTTTGTGCCTTTTCCATACACTTCCCCGCCGTACCTGATCGAGACCTTGCGGTCTCTGAGATAGCTATCTATGACCCGTCTGAGGTTGATAGGGCACTTTTCTTCCGCCAGACGGACTCTTATTGCTGGCCACCATGCGCTGTCAAAGGCTCCCTCTATATCCAGCGATACGATCGTTATGATCTTCTTTTGATCCAGCTTTTTGTGGATATGCTGCATGAGATCATAGAGGGAGTCTTCGGTGCTCCTCTGTGGCATGAATCCATACTGACGGGTACTCATCCTTGGTAGGAGGTGGAATTTCAGGCGGGCCACCAGCATCTTCTCGAAGATTTTCCCTAAAATGGGCAACAATCCGATCGGCCTATACGACTTTGGACTAGAGTAACTCTCCTTACCGGGCTTTCGTAGGATCACGACCGTTGCCTCCTTCCAGGCGGCGGGGAAATGATGGTACTGCAGGCACTTATTTAACAGTTGTAGGATTACATCCGGGTCGTTACCCACAGCATGACTACAAATGTCCGCCGTAAAGCCGTCCGAACCAGGCGCCTTTTTCGGATTGAAGGACTCCACCGAACTTTTTAATTCCGCCATCGTAAACGGTGGGTCGCAATGATCATTTTGTTCCCCAGAGTTCACGTTGTCTGCCTTCATTCGGATGGATCGGTGATGAGCGTTATCACCTTCTGAGCGGTCTTCTGGATAGAATGTTTCCGCAAGCAACATCACCGAACCCTTCGCATCCAGCACGTCCCCATCTTTTTCCAGTGGCAGGTCTTCCGCCCTGTGCTGCGTCCTACCTATCACTCTATATATTCCCTCCCATACCCCCTCCCTATCCTGTTTCTCACAGAATTCCTTCCAACTTTCAATCTGAGCCTTTGCTTCCTCCAACTCATATTCTTCTTTCTTTTTCAGGTACTCCTGTACGACCTTCGACCTCCGGACTTCGGCGGCACAGCGGATTCTGCGCTTGAAGGTAGCGACTTTCCTCTTCAACTCGACGATTCTCTCGGACCACCACGGCAAGGTAAGTTCCTCTTTAACTTTTTTAAAAGGTATAGTTTGCGTACATGCTTGATCTATGGCTTTTGTGAGGTTGTCTATTGCCGTTTCAATTTGCTGTGTGTTAGTAATTTGGTTAATTTCAGCTGCTGTAAATTTAAACTCTATTTTCAACTGGCCAAATTTCTCATGAAACTTTGACCAGTTGGCTTTTTTAGTGTTGAATTTTCTAGTCGTTCGCTCAACTTGAATGCCTTTAGATTTTTGCAAGTAGATTTTAAAAGTGATGGCGTTGTGATCCGAGGTCGTGAATCCCTCGTCAACTCTCCAATTGTCCACCATGCCCAAGATGTCATTAGAGCAGGCTGTAATGTCTACGTAACTACTGTACCGCTTTCCTCCCCGTATGGTGTCGAAGGTCGGTGTTTCCCCTTTGTTTAATATGTTGAGGTTTAGCTCGCCAAGAGCTCCCACAACATCTTCCCCCCTAGGGTCAGCCGTTGGGCTACCCCACCACATGCTTTTGGCATTGGCGTCACCTCCAACGATAAGGTTCCTGGATCCGACTACGCGCTCTACTTCTCTCAGATGTTCGAGGTATTGCTCAATCGGTTGGTCTGGCTCAAAGTAAAAAGAGACAAGCGTGACCTCCCAGGCACTGGTCCGGATACCCACCACTACGATGTTTTTCGTGGTGAGTTTTGGGTACTGTTTGACTGTAAAGTCGCTGTTAAAGACAGCTATTGCTGCCTTGACAGTCCCGTCTCCTGTTCCAGTGTCCTGGAAGATTCTAATGCCCCTGTAACTCTTCATTACCTTCGCCCCGCCGACGTACGGTTCCTGAAGGAGCGCTATAGCTATTCCACGCTCTGCAGCCTCGATTAGGAGCTCGTTGGTTGCTAGCTTTTTTCGCTGGAGGTTCGCCTGTACTGCTCCGTAGTAGACATTTTCAGTTGGGGTGCCCTTAGCAGTAGGCAACAGTGGATCGGGCTATTTCGTCCCATTTGGTACGCACTGGGCAGTCCAGACTAAACGCATTGTGCGGTGTACCGTGATCCATCTTCGCCTTCGTGCAGTTTCGGCAGGCGGGTGGTGTGCCCGAAAGCCAGTCCGGGCATTCTGATCTCATATGGGGACCACCGCAATGTCCACACAGGTCTTCAGGCTCTTTGCAGTACCGCTTGCCGTGTCCGAAACCTAGGCAGCGGGTGCATTGGACAAGCGGGGTCTGATCCTCGACCCGGACACGCTGGAGATCAATGTGAACTGTCCCTATATCCATCACACGTCGCCAGATAGTGGGCGAGACACTGACAATAACGTGGCCAATATGTGGGTTTCTAGTCCTCCTTCGGTACCTCACTTCCACCCTGTTTTCCTCATTGTTGAGGCCGTCAAAAATCGGCCCGTTCTGATTTCGCAACGCCTTAAGGACGTCTTCATTGGTATTTATTACCAAGACGTTCCTCAGGATCAGAAGCGGGTCCTTATTTTTGACTTCCTCAACAGTGAGGTCAACTCCCTCTTTTTGAAGCCGGTCCTTTATTTTTCCCCTTTCTTCTTCAGTCTGCATTCCTATTATTACTTTCCTATCCTTTGCCTTTCTTACCTTTTCCACCTTTATCCAACCCTCCTTCGCGTCTATCGCCTTCCTTACTCTGCTGAGCACTTCGTCACCCGTCTCCGTCTCATCCTTGGATGTGACCACAACCGAGTGCAAAGTATTGCGCATCGGTATTTCCCTGACGCCCTGGGCTGCGGTCACACTCGCATAGGTGTTTTTCGTGCTTAGAACCTGTTGGTGCTGCTCTTCCATTTTGTTGCTCAGATCATCGATCTTTTTGCCGTTCTCCATAAGTAGCCGGCTCTGCTCTTTTAGCTGTTCGATGATCTGACTGTTGGCTTCGGGGGAAACTTCTTCCGTCGTCTCACTGGGTATTGTCCGAGATGTTTCCGGTTTGGATGTTTCTCCAGTACTCTTTAGCTTTTTTATTTCCGCCTCGGCCTCTTTTATTATTTGGAAAAGCTTGTCCACTGCCTCCAATGCATTTTCTTTTATGTCCGTCCTTAGGTTCCGCGAATTGTTAATATTTGTCTTTGCCTTTATGACGTTTGCTTTTGCTTCAGCTAAACGAGTCATACGTTTTGGCAGAACCTGTCTCGGTGAGATTTTGGCGTCTGTTTTGCCAGTAGTAGGAGTCGGGTGGAGCGAAGCTGAAGCCGCAGCTTCTAAATTCTCGACGCTGCGTCTGACGTTAGACATGAGTGTTTGCGTCCTTGGTGGTGAATTTTTGGACGCGAGCGTTTGCGTCCTGGGAGGAGATTTTTCTTTCTCCATTTCGTCAGTGGCTTTTACTGGAGTTCTAGCCAACATAATCAGAGGTATGCGTCAAAATGAATATAAAACACACGAAAGTGTATGTAAAAGTCAGGCCGTAGTCTGCACACAGTGTAAAAATGTGTGCAGTCTAGGTAACCAAATATTAAAAACAAAACAAAACAATCGGGAAAAAACAGAAGACTTGGTAGTAAGTCCCAGTCTACTACGGTCGTGAAGAGAATAGTTGCGGTCGGGCTCAATAAAGCCTTCGTGATATCACAATAACAATAACAATAAAAGTAAATTTGCAAAAACAAATCAGGAGATGTAAATGAGAAATTTTTAAATACAAACAATATGCTCAGGATTTCAAAATCCTCGGCAGGTCCAGCCTTCGCTCAAAAGAGCGGGTCAAAGAGATAGTCTGAGAACGACAAAACAACAACAAAGTAAAAGATAAATAATTTAACATGCGTCTCTATGTAGAGACAGTCTCCACAACTTGTAGAGTTCCTACAGATTTTGTGGACCCTGTCCAAACAGTCTTGCCCCCCAAGAAAAACTGCTCCAGGGGTCTCAGCTCCCGGTTTAAAGTCGAAAGACTTCTGTGCTCTATGTAGAGTCAATGTAGTAAACTCAACAGATAGATCTCCCCGAGCCCTCAAAAAAGACACCAAGCACGGTTCCGTAGCCCCAGGAGTTCCAGAGATACAGGTCTTTGAAATTTCTGGATACTAGGCAATATCACCACCAAAAAACCGGATACTTGCTGTATCTTCGAAACGCCCAGACCGAATTGTCCCGAGTTTGGGTTTAAAAGGAAGTGCTCGATGAGATCTACCCGATGCACTGATTTTCAGCACTGAAAAAGTTTTACTCCTGAAAACCCCTGAAACAGCTCCTCCCCAGTAGCGGACGTCCAGCTCTGGTTAGCCAAAGAAACCCCGGCCCTCTACGACCCGCCGTTCCGCAGATATGGGTGTTTTAAACTTTTCAAAATGGCCGCCGTAGACGTCAAAGTCAATCTTTGACCTGCGATATTTCCGGTCGTACGTGTCGCAGAAGACCCGAGTTTGGGCTCGTTCGTCTCAGTTTGACCTGCTCTAACAGCCGGGACCAGTTTCAGGAACCTGAAAATTTTCAGCCCCTATTCTCCTGAAACCGAGGGATTGGGTAGATTTTGAGCCCCTTAGTAATATTCTGAAAACAGAATTGAATTATCTCCGTCGGTTCAGGAGTGCGAGCCGAGTTAGCTTTAGCAAGATGGCCGCCGATCTGTCAAACGACAGTTTAGACTGCCGATATCTCCGCAACCGAAGGTCCCACTGAGACCGGATTTTCGGTGTGCAGACCGGCTCCACCTGTTCTGTCGTCTGATATGGGTTTCAGGCCTAAAAAAGATTTTCTCCTGAAAACGACTGAAAACAGTGTCCCGGCTATTTACAGGCTGTGCTTCTCACTATTCTCAAAACCGCAGAGTCGTACGTCAAGCGGTTCCGGAGATATGCTAGAATTTAGTGAGTATCCGTTTATACTAAAATGGCCGACTTTTCCCAAATTCGGCAACTCTGACGTTATATAGGCCGACTTTCGGCTTAAATAAGTCCTGATGGGCTATAAGAAGTCAATTCCGGTGTAAAAATTTGATTTTTTCCTATTTATAAGGATTTATCAACAAAAAACATATAAAAATCGATATCCTTAAAATGGTTAGACCTAAAATTTTGAAAAAAATATGATAATTAACTACAACAAAGCTTCTTTATGATAAAATCTTAACATACATTTTTGGACATTATTTAAGGGATGAAATTTGAAATTTAAGTTTTTTACGGTTATTTAATTATTACTCTAAATTGGCTAATACTAAAATTATAAAACTAAAAACTTAAGGTTATCTAATTAGCGCGCAACAGGCTGCAGTTGAAGATTCTTGAAATTTATCTTCAGTCCAGAGTTATAGGGGGTCAAAGTTGATAACTTATATATGTCATATATAAGTGCGTATATGACTTAAAATTCTAATTTAGGTTGCACTCGCCTTATCTTGTGTTGGTCCAGGATGACGCCAAATTTCAGTTCGCTAGCTCCACTCCTTCCGCTTTTTCAGGCCACGTGGTTTTTTGAAAAACCTGAATTTCTTCAAAACGCGCGATGTCAGGACAGCTCCGAGTATCCCAGATGGTCGGGAACCACGATGCCCACAGAGTTGCGGTGAAAAAACTGGAGGTCGCCGATCTCGTTTCAGCAGCGTTTGCGTTTGAAGTTTTTGTAGTTCACACTTAACCTCTAAAATAGAGGTTTTTCACTTTTAGCTTTCTAGGCACAATTCAGCGGCACAATTTGATCGCGGCACTTTTTGCGGGTTGGGTTTCCGCATCCAACAACACTTCACTCATCAAAATCGGACAAGAAAAACCAATATTTTTGTATTTTTAAGTGCGGAGCGCGTGGGTTTTAGCTGCTTACAGCTCGAGAGACCGAGTGCAACTGGTTAGGTTAGGTTAGGTTAGGTTAGGTTAGGTTAGGTTAGGTTAGGTTAGGTTAGGTTAGGTTAGGTTAGGTTAGGTTAGGTTAGGTTAGGTTAGGTTAGGTTAGGTTAGGTTAGGTTAGGTTAGGTTAGGTTAGGTTAGGTTAGGTTAGGTTAGGTTAGGTTAGGTTAGGTTAGGTTAGGTTAGGTTAGGTTAGGTTAGGTTAGGTTAGGTTAGGTTAGGTTAGGTTAGGTTAGGTTAGGTTAGGTTAGGTTAGGTTAGGTTAGGTTAGGTTAGGTTAGGTTAGGTTAGGTTAGGTTAGGTTAGGTTAGGTTAGGTTAGGTTAGGTTAGGTTAGGTTAGGTTAGGTTAGGTTAGGTTAGGTTAGGTTAGGTTAGGTTAGGTTAGGTTAGGTTAGGTTAGGTTAGGTTAGGTTAGGTTAGGTTAGGTTAGGTTAGGTTAGGTTAGGTTAGGTTAGGTTAGGTTAGGTTAGGTTAGGTTAGGTTAGGTTAGGTTAGGTTAGGTTAGGTTAGGTTAGGTTAGGTTAGGTTAGGTTAGGTTAGGTTAGGTTAGGTTAGGTTAGGTTAGGTTAGGTTAGGTTAGGTTAGGTTAGGTTAGGTTAGGTTAGGTTAGGTTAGGTTAGGTTAGGTTAGGTTAGGTTAGGTTAGGTTAGGTTAGGTTAGGTTAGGTTAGGTTAGGTTAGGTTAGGTTAGGTTAGGTTAGGTTAGGTTAGGTTAGGTTAGGTTAGGTTAGGTTAGGTTAGGTTAGGTTAGGTTAGGTTAGGTTAGGTTAGGTTAGGTTAGGTTAGGTTAGGTTAGGTTAGGTTAGGTTAGGTTAGGTTAGGTTAGGTTAGGTTAGGTTAGGTTAGGTTAGGTTAGGTTAGGTTAGGTTAGGTTAGGTTAGGTTAGGTTAGGTTAGGTTAGGTTAGGTTAGGTTAGGTTAGGTTAGGTTAGGTTAGGTTAGGTTAGGTTAGGTTAGGTTAGGTTAGGTTAGGTTAGGTTAGGTTAGGTTAGGTTAGGTTAGGTTAGGTTAGGTTAGGTTAGGTTAGGTTAGGTTAGGTTAGGTTAGGTTAGGTTAGGTTAGGTTAGGTTAGGTTAGGTTAGGTTAGGTTAGGTTAGGTTAGGTTAGGTTAGGTTAGGTTAGGTTAGGTTAGGTTAGGTTAGGTTAGGTTAGGTTAGGTTAGGTTAGGTTAGGTTAGGTTAGGTTAGGTTAGGTTAGGTTAGGTTAGGTTAGGTTAGGTTAGGTTAGGTTAGGTTAGGTTAGGTTAGGTTAGGTTAGGTTAGGTTAGGTTAGGTTAGGTTAGGTTAGGTTAGGTTAGGTTAGGTTAGGTTAGGTTAGGTTAGGTTAGGTTAGGTTAGGTTAGGTTAGGTTAGGTTAGGTTAGGTTAGGTTAGGTTAGGTTAGGTTAGGTTAGGTTAGGTTAGGTTAGGTTAGGTTAGGTTAGGTTAGGTTAGGTTAGGTTAGGTTAGGTTAGGTTAGGTTAGGTTAGGTTAGGTTAGGTTAGGTTAGGTTAGGTTAGGTTAGGTTAGGTTAGGTTAGGTTAGGTTAGGTTAGGTTAGGTTAGGTTAGGTTAGGTTAGGTTAGGTTAGGTTAGGTTAGGTTAGGTTAGGTTAGGTTAGGTTAGGTTAGGTTAGGTTAGGTTAGGTTAGGTTAGGTTAGGTTAGGTTAGGTTAGGTTAGGTTAGGTTAGGTTAGGTTAGGTTAGGTTAGGTTAGGTTAGGTTAGGTTAGGTTAGGTTAGGTTAGGTTAGGTTAGGTTAGGTTAGGTTAGGTTAGGTTAGGTTAGGTTAGGTTAGGTTAGGTTAGGTTAGGTTAGGTTAGGTTAGGTTAGGTTAGGTTAGGTTAGGTTAGGTTAGGTTAGGTTAGGTTAGGTTAGGTTAGGTTAGGTTAGGTTAGGTTAGGTTAGGTTAGGTTAGGTTAGGTTAGGTTAGGTTAGGTTAGGTTAGGTTAGGTTAGGTTAGGTTAGGTTAGGTTAGGTTAGGTTAGGTTAGGTTAGGTTAGGTTAGGTTAGGTTAGGTTAGGTTAGGTTAGGTTAGGTTAGGTTAGGTTAGGTTAGGTTAGGTTAGGTTAGGTTAGGTTAGGTTAGGTTAGGTTAGGTTAGGTTAGGTTAGGTTAGGTTAGGTTAGGTTAGGTTAGGTTAGGTTAGGTTAGGTTAGGTTAGGTTAGGTTAGGTTAGGTTAGGTTAGGTTAGGTTAGGTTAGGTTAGGTTAGGTTAGGTTAGGTTAGGTTAGGTTAGGTTAGGTTAGGTTAGGTTAGGTTAGGTTAGGTTAGGTTAGGTTAGGTTAGGTTAGGTTAGGTTAGGTTAGGTTAGGTTAGGTTAGGTTAGGTTAGGTTAGGTTAGGTTAGGTTAGGTTAGGTTAGGTTAGGTTAGGTTAGGTTAGGTTAGGTTAGGTTAGGTTAGGTTAGGTTAGGTTAGGTTAGGTTAGGTTAGGTTAGGTTAGGTTAGGTTAGGTTAGGTTAGGTTAGGTTAGGTTAGGTTAGGTTAGGTTAGGTTAGGTTAGGTTAGGTTAGGTTAGGTTAGGTTAGGTTAGGTTAGGTTAGGTTAGGTTAGGTTAGGTTAGGTTAGGTTAGGTTAGGTTAGGTTAGGTTAGGTTAGGTTAGGTTAGGTTAGGTTAGGTTAGGTTAGGTTAGGTTAGGTTAGGTTAGGTTAGGTTAGGTTAGGTTAGGTTAGGTTAGGTTAGGTTAGGTTAGGTTAGGTTAGGTTAGGTTAGGTTAGGTTAGGTTAGGTTAGGTTAGGTTAGGTTAGGTTAGGTTAGGTTAGGTTAGGTTAGGTTAGGTTAGGTTAGGTTAGGTTAGGTTAGGTTAGGTTAGGTTAGGTTAGGTTAGGTTAGGTTAGGTTAGGTTAGGTTAGGTTAGGTTAGGTTAGGTTAGGTTAGGTTAGGTTAGGTTAGGTTAGGTTAGGTTAGGTTAGGTTAGGTTAGGTTAGGTTAGGTTAGGTTAGGTTAGGTTAGGTTAGGTTAGGTTAGGTTAGGTTAGGTTAGGTTAGGTTAGGTTAGGTTAGGTTAGGTTAGGTTAGGTTAGGTTAGGTTAGGTTAGGTTAGGTTAGGTTAGGTTAGGTTAGGTTAGGTTAGGTTAGGTTAGGTTAGGTTAGGTTAGGTTAGGTTAGGTTAGGTTAGGTTAGGTTAGGTTAGGTTAGGTTAGGTTAGGTTAGGTTAGGTTAGGTTAGGTTAGGTTAGGTTAGGTTAGGTTAGGTTAGGTTAGGTTAGGTTAGGTTAGGTTAGGTTAGGTTAGGTTAGGTTAGGTTAGGTTAGGTTAGGTTAGGTTAGGTTAGGTTAGGTTAGGTTAGGTTAGGTTAGGTTAGGTTAGGTTAGGTTAGGTTAGGTTAGGTTAGGTTAGGTTAGGTTAGGTTAGGTTAGGTTAGGTTAGGTTAGGTTAGGTTAGGTTAGGTTAGGTTAGGTTAGGTTAGGTTAGGTTAGGTTAGGTTAGGTTAGGTTAGGTTAGGTTAGGTTAGGTTAGGTTAGGTTAGGTTAGGTTAGGTTAGGTTAGGTTAGGTTAGGTTAGGTTAGGTTAGGTTAGGTTAGGTTAGGTTAGGTTAGGTTAGGTTAGGTTAGGTTAGGTTAGGTTAGGTTAGGTTAGGTTAGGTTAGGTTAGGTTAGGTTAGGTTAGGTTAGGTTAGGTTAGGTTAGGTTAGGTTAGGTTAGGTTAGGTTAGGTTAGGTTAGGTTAGGTTAGGTTAGGTTAGGTTAGGTTAGGTTAGGTTAGGTTAGGTTAGGTTAGGTTAGGTTAGGTTAGGTTAGGTTAGGTTAGGTTAGGTTAGGTTAGGTTAGGTTAGGTTAGGTTAGGTTAGGTTAGGTTAGGTTAGGTTAGGTTAGGTTAGGTTAGGTTAGGTTAGGTTAGGTTAGGTTAGGTTAGGTTAGGTTAGGTTAGGTTAGGTTAGGTTAGGTTAGGTTAGGTTAGGTTAGGTTAGGTTAGGTTAGGTTAGGTTAGGTTAGGTTAGGTTAGGTTAGGTTAGGTTAGGTTAGGTTAGGTTAGGTTAGGTTAGGTTAGGTTAGGTTAGGTTAGGTTAGGTTAGGTTAGGTTAGGTTAGGTTAGGTTAGGTTAGGTTAGGTTAGGTTAGGTTAGGTTAGGTTAGGTTAGGTTAGGTTAGGTTAGGTTAGGTTAGGTTAGGTTAGGTTAGGTTAGGTTAGGTTAGGTTAGGTTAGGTTAGGTTAGGTTAGGTTAGGTTAGGTTAGGTTAGGTTAGGTTAGGTTAGGTTAGGTTAGGTTAGGTTAGGTTAGGTTAGGTTAGGTTAGGTTAGGTTAGGTTAGGTTAGGTTAGGTTAGGTTAGGTTAGTTAGGTTAGGTTAGGTTAGGTTAGGTTAGGTTAGGTTAGGTTAGGTTAGGTTAGGTTAGGTTAGGTTAGGTTAGGTTAGGTTAGGTTAGGTTAGGTTAGGTTAGGTTAGGTTAGGTTAGGTTAGGTTAGGTTAGGTTAGGTTAGGTTAGGTTAGGTTAGGTTAGGTTAGGTTAGGTTAGGTTAGGTTAGGTTAGGTTAGGTTAGGTTAGGTTAGGTTAGGTTAGGTTAGGTTAGGTTAGGTTAGGTTAGGTTAGGTTAGGTTAGGTTAGGTTAGGTTAGGTTAGGTTAGGTTAGGTTAGGTTAGGTTAGGTTAGGTTAGGTTAGGTTAGGTT
>OX438912.1:16362601-16365101 GCA_949316265.1 Diarsia mendica | reverse complement strand
ACAGGGGAGACGATATGGCTGGCACGCTTCACGAGATGGACCTCCATATTCTTAACAAGGGCGACACTCCAACCTTTGACACCATTCGTGGCGGAAAACGCTACACCAGCTTTGTTGACGTGACGGCCTGCACTACTGATATGCTGGACCTAGTGGAGGACTGGAAGGTTGTTGTAAATCTCACGTGCGCTGACCACAGTGGTATTAGCTTTAATATCAAGCTTAAAAAATCGGTTGGGGTAAGTGTCAAAAGAACAACTAGAATTTATAATACAAAGAAAGCAAATTGGGAAACTTTTCATCAAAAATTTGAACAATTATTATCAGAGTACAATTTAGAAATCCAGGAAATTAAAACCATCAATACAGTCGAAAAATTAGAATCATTTATAAAAAAATACAGTAAAGCTATCACAGAATCTAGCAACGTTTCAATTCCATTTAAGAAAAACACAGAGACACTTACCCTACCATGGTGGTCAGAGGAGCTCGCGAAGATGAAGCAGGAAGTCACCACTAAGAAACGCAGAATCAGGAACGCCGCACCGATACGAAAACAAGGTGTGGTGGACGCTTACAAAGTCGCTAGAGACGAATATGAAGCCAGAGCCATGGAGGCCCTGATCGGGAGCTGGAAGGAGTTCTGCAGCAAACAAGACAGGGAAAGCTTGTGGGAGGGTATATACCGCGTGATAGGGAGAACGGCAAAAAGGGAGGAAGACATACCCTTGGAAGAAGGCGGCATCACTTTGGATGCAAAAGGTTCGGTGGAGCTGTTAGCAAAATCCTTCTACCCGGAAGATCTAAGGGAGAACGAAAACCGGACGCACCAAGAAATAAGGGACCGAGCATCGGTAGTTAACGAACAAGAACCTGAGGGGCAAAACGATCCTCTGTTCACAACGACGGAAATGCTCACCGCTCTAGACTCCTTAAATCCGAAGAAAGCGCCCGGTGCCGACGGTTTCACTGCTGACATATGCAGTCATGCCATAAAGAGTGACCCGAAACTTTTTCTGGGAGTACTCAACAAATGTCTAGAGCTCCATTATTTCCCAATTGTCTGGAAGGAAGCCACGGTGATAGTGTTGAGGAAACCAGGAAAGGAATCGTACACAACTCCCAAATCGTACCGCCCTATAGGACTCTTACCGGTGCTAGGCAAAGTGTACGAGAAAATGTTGGTCGCCAGACTCAAGCACCACCTGATACCGAAGCTAAACCCCAACCAGTTTGGATTCATGCCCCAAAAGAGCTGCGAAGACGCCCTCTATAAATTTATGGAACATGTAAAAACAAAACTGGACGAGAAGAAAATCATAACCGTCGTGTCTTTAGATATAGAGGGCGCCTTTGACAGCGCATGGTGGCCAGCGATCAGGGTCCAACTGGCAAATGCGAACTGTCCTCTAAACATTCGTAAGGTGTTTGACAGCTACCTTAACCAAAGAACGGTCACGGTGAGATACAACGGGGAAACCTACACAAAGGCGACCAACAAAGGGTGCGTCCAAGGATCCATAGGTGGGCCCATTCTATGGAACACATTACTGGACCCCCTGCTGAATACCCTTAAAGCCGCAGGTCACTACGTGCAAGCATTTGCGGACGACGTCGTCATGGTGTTTGATGGCCAGACTGCACAACATGTGCAAAGAAACGCCAACGCCGCTCTCGAGCTTGTTCGGGCGTGGGGTGATGAAAACAAGCTCAAATTCGCGCCCCATAAAACAAATGCCATGGTTATTACGCGCAAGCTAAAGTTCGATACTCCACACTTGAGCATGGGGGGAGTGGACATCGGCATGTCCAAACAAATTAAGATGTTGGGTGTGACGTTCGATGAAAAACTCACCTTCAACGCACACGTGGCAAATGTCTGTAGGAAGGCCATAAATATCTACGGCCAACTCGCAAGAGCGGCAAAGGCGAGCTGGGGTCTCAACCCCGAAGTGATACGTACCATCTACACTGCGACCATCGAACCCATCATTTTATATGCGGCGAGCGTTTGGGCACCAGCTGCCGAAAAACTTGGAGTGCGAAAACAGCTCGGAACTGTGCAGAGGGGCTTCGCACAAAAAATGTGCAAGGCTTATCGCACGGTCTCCCTGAACTCAGCACTGGTCCTGGCGGGAGTGCTCCCGCTTGATCTTCGTGTACGTGAGGTAGCCTCACTATACAGGATCAGGAAGGGGGCGGCCCTGCCGGGACTGGGGGACAGAGAGATCGAGCGAATAATGCCAGCAACGATGGCGCCACACCCTGCAGCAGTCGTAGACCTTGAGCTAACATGCCTGAAGGACCGGAGCGACGTGGAAGCCAACAGCAGCTGTGCAGTGAAAATATTCACAGACGGCAGCAAGATCGGCGGAGGGGTTGGTGCAGCACTGTCGATTTGGGAAGGCGAAGTGGAGACCAAAGCCGTCAAACTTTGCTTGCCGTCATACTGCACAGTATATCAGGCGGAATTGCTGGCTGTGTGCGAAGCTACGAGGCA